>NWBT01000039.1:2294161-2314111 GCA_003386485.1 Colletotrichum lentis
CCGGAGGCCCTTCTCACCTCTGAGCGAGAAGGCCGTGCCCCACGCTCCATCGATCGCTCGGGGTCTCCGATACTTGGAGATGGCTGCCGGTCCTAGCCAAAGTATCACCAGAACGGTGCTCAAATGAGGTACCGTGTACTTCTCGCCAGCCGCCGCAACGTCTACAGACTACAGTACAGGCCGGCGTCCCATCACCCTTCCGAAGAATGGAAAGAAAAAGCAGACGAAAGGAAAAGAAAACCCCGTCGCGAATATCCATGTCCCGATTGGCAGAGGGCCGTCGCCTTCTTTCCTGCGACGAGTCATGATCTGCAGCGCAAACTTGCCGAGCAGTCAGTGAGCACCAGCCCAAAGCCCCAAAGCCCAAAGCTCAGACATTCTCTCTTGCTCCAGCCCTTCCGATCCGGGTTTCTGGGAGCCGTGCCAGCACCTTCCGCATCGTCGTTTGGAACAAACATGCTTTCGGCGCATCGTGCGATAACCTCGACGCCGCCCAATCTTGCCAGAATCTCTTTGCACGTCGTTTGCCGGCGTTTGAAAGGCCTTCCCCGCTGCCTGTGTCAGTTCCTGCGCCCGACCGTTGACGTACGTGTACACTTCCAGTGTGTCGACTCCTGCTGTCATGTTAGTTGTCCTGTAACGTGGGCTTGCACCAAGACACCCTACCGCATTTTACAAAACCCCGTCCACTTCGTTGTCCCCTTGTACTCGACGGAATCCTCAAATGTGACGGCCTACAAGTAGGACCTTGAGACATGGACAGACTAGACGGAGGTACTCTGGTAGCTTGGCCATGCCTGTACCCGGCTTGTCCGCAATGAAGAACGCCTCGATTACCCATCAGTCCCCGATGACACACCCTACACTAAAAAAAAAAAACGAGCAAGGTGTTGGGCCCATGACACTGGTTTAAAGAGTGGCACCAGCCGAAAACCCCCTTCTGTCTACAGGTACGGTTATAATGTAGATGCCCTTCCCTTCTTGTCTCCCTTTGTCGACCAGGGGGGGGGGGGGCTTCCTCATCTCCGACGAGAGTAACCCCCTGGCAGCTCAGCACGTTGAATTCTCTGGGGCCGGGACCGGGGTCAAGGGTTCCGACCCCCCTTTGCTTTGCGACAACTTACAAGCCATGGCCATATCATGGCCAGCATTCGGAACAAGTGTGTGCTGGCTCCCGCATCCGGCCGGGTTGGATGCATACTTGCGGGCAAACTGCGTTTGCCGCCGCATGTGTCGCATACGGTTCATTCGCACCCGGCCTGCGTCTAGAGTACAATTACACTTCTCCAAGTACGTACTGTCAAATACTGAAAGCCGCCCGTCCTCTTGGAATTTCGCGACCAAACTGGGCCACCATATGTGTTCGTACTTGGCTGCTGCTATCAGCCCGGAACACTCTCTCAAGTGGAGGCTTCGGCAGAGAGAAAAGCGGAAGGGGCAGACAGAGAGTACCAACTGCCCACCGTGAACTACTTTGCCGATCGCCAGCCTTTATCGTCGTGAGTTGCCTGAAGCAGTTTGAGCCTGGAAGAAAAAAAAACACCGTCGAGCCAAGTGGAGGATGTCGTCGTCGTCGTGGCCCCCCCTGTTGCATCGTCCCGAGAGAGTCCTCTGTGAGAATGCATACCTGTACTCCAATTAGGTGCTTCTGTCAACCCGCCCCAATCCATGCACAAAGCCCGAATCGGTCGGCAGGGGGGGTTTCTCTGGGTGGCCCGCGCGTGAACAGTAGATCAGCGGGTGGGGCTATCACGACCAGGGCAGCCAGGGCACGCAGGGCTAGTTAACTCTCGACAGTCTCGAGGGATCGAAGGTGGAGGTCCCAAGTTATTGATGTGCTGGACGAGAACTCAAGAAGGCCATCATCCCTGCCATGTTTCATTCCCATCTCTTAGACTGTGCCCCGTTAGTGCAACTTGACCATCAGGGATTCAGGGGTACTTTGTGTGTCTCTGAGATCCCTGGCCTTGCTGGCTATCCAGAATGACAGCATGCGCATTAAAGTGGTTTCCCCCCTTCTATTTTTATTGGGTTTTATTTTTCGTCGACTTCTTTCCTTCTTTGTGGAGTGTATTTGTCGACAGACCCCGGTTTCATCGAGGCCCTCACAGTCCTGCCTGGCCGGTGCCTATGGTATTCTTGGGGAAAGGAATCCCAAGCAAGGAACGCCATACCACACACCCTTCTTCGCACTCCGGAGCCCAGAAGCACAAGCGGCCAAGCATGCGCCCTGATTTATTTGGCTCCAAAGGCTCAAGGTAGCATCACCACGACGCGCCGCCGGGGACTTGCCGTGACGAGAACTCGGAGGAAAGCGCAAAGGCTTGTCGGCATGGAATACGTCAGTGATTCTCGGCGTCATTTTGGTTTACGCCTTGGTCGTTGCGCTGTCGATCTCGCTCTCCTCGTAACCTCCTAATCCTGAGATTGAGGCACCCGGTGATGCACTACTCAGATGCCTGAGAAGCTGGCTTGCCCCCAGCTACGGCTTCCACATTCTCTTCGCTCGGAAAGCGTTCCACATTGAACACCAGACTCGTGGGTGTTGCACCGACGGCAGGGAGGCCGACTGCCACTTGGCTAGCACATTCGTCCGTGAGAGGTCCCAAGGCGTGTCGTGTCGCGTCGTGTCATGTCGCAGCACTTAAGCGCTGTGACTGTGATACCGAGGAGGTGAGATAGGAGAAGTGGAATGTAGGGGTGGGACTGGAACTTGGAACCCGATCCGTTAACCAGTATCCGTTCCCGAGGAAGAGGAGATCAGCCGGTCAAGGTTGGCTAAAGGTTGTCCGATTCGCACTGGTACTTGGAACCACCCACTCTGCTACTAGCTTCCTGCGAATCCTTACTTGTACATTTGTACTATGTAGACTGGCACGGCCGGTACATGGAAACCCGCCGATCGAGGCCTACTCAGTCGAGTCGGGCAGGCCTGTATCGATTGTACCCTTGCCTCGGCGGTGCGGCCCTCGTAGTCGCATGAGGGAACCTGCAGGCTGATCAGCCTGTGAGTGCAACTTTGTCCAGCCACGCCCTCGTCTCTTGTAGGCTTTGGCGACAAAGGGTCCCTACTATTTGTTCACATTGAATGGATCACACAGCGAATGGGCACCAAAACCTTGGGTCCGAAATTGGGCGATCGAACCCGTGCCTTGATTACGGATATTATCGGAAGGATTGACTGGAGCCGGTTGACAACCAGCCACGCGTCCTTATGGCGTCGCGGACAGGACTTGTTTACTCGGCCATCTCTGTACCACTGGATGGAGGCTGTGTCCCTTCCACGTTGTTTTTCGTTTCGTAAAGGGTATGCAGCGAAGGGCATTTCGGTGTTTGTCCGTGTCTCCGTCGAACGCATTGAGAAGGTTCGAATCCTGAAAGGGGCGGGGCGGGATAATAGGACCTGGGTCAACATGATACCGTCGATGGTGCGGGTGGTGGGAGGGCGCTTCCCGTTGCTCGACCGCACTTTACATACTAGAAGGCCGCCCCTATGTCGACGCGGATTGGCAAGTCGCCGAGCATGTACTTGTCTAGAAATGTGGGCATTTGGTAGCACACGGGACTTGACCGGATACTTGGTCCGCTCGCTCAGCAGAGCGGCTGGGCGACCCTCGGTCGACGGTGGGTTGACGAGTCGACAAAGTCTTGGCCGAATTGGCTCCCGCTTGAGAAAGAGCAGAAGTGGATGTACAAGGGGGCTGGAACTGCCTAGCGGAGACTGGGCGGGTTGTCTTCCAGGTCCCTTCTGGAGAAGATCATGCTGTGAAAGGCGGCGGCGAGCGGCGGCGAGTGTGGCTTAGGTTTCAAAGATCCCGATGCTCAGTCGACGCCCATGGGCCATTGGGCTCAGCAAAAACAAGGACTCCGAGGCAAGGAACAGAGGGATAGGGGGAGGTGGGGTCATCAGGGTGACCAAGGCCACAACTCATTGATCACTCAGCTGTCCGCGCACCATTGGGTGATGCAAGTATACACGGGCTTGCGCCGTTGGCTTGCGGCGGGCCCTTGAAAGCCGGCACGTTGCCTGCGACGGGGAACGCCTGCAATTCCTGCGCGAATGGACACGCCAGATGATTCAAACACCTGAGCAACAGCAGTGGCATCCAGCGGGCGGGAAGAAGTATTTTATGACCTATGTACGGACACGGAGTACTTGTGCGGAAGTGAATGGGGCGCCACGCTGCCGCAAGCAGCAGTGTGCCAAACCGGAGCGGCATCATCAGTTTACATCGAAAGGAGGAGTCTGAGGGCAACTGGCCAACCTATTTTCGAGGCGTGCGACAAGTCCATCTGTTTGCCTGCTCTTTTGTGCGGCTCGGGGCAGGCGATGTGTTTGTAGACCTTGGAGCCGGGTGCGGTGCAAGGTGATAGCACCGCAATTGAACAGTTGTGGAGGCGTTTCGCCCAAAGAAACCGCAGGAAATGCCGAGCATCGTGCGATGGCAACCACGTGACGAGAATTGATGGTCGACATTGATGCCTTGCGCCTCCACAAGTGCTGCATTTGTTGACTGCGGGTAGCGTCGCAGTAATCATACGAGGTTGCTTAATCGACAGTGAGTTTGGGCTGCAACAAGGATACACGCGAAGTTATCAGGTTTAGCAAGGTCGAGATTGATTGCCGAGTCGCACCGATCCCTCACGGAGCGTCGGATATTGGTGTGTTGCAGGTCACTGTTTGTCAAGAAGGACCGAGAGCATCAAGTAACACGAACAGTCAAAAATACCGACGCATGGAACGGCAGGGAGCCAACAAGTGTTGAAACCGAGCATCGCCGACGCAGACACGGCGTCAACCGAAACTCTGGATTAAATGAAGCAGGTACTAGTTAGTAGACGAGACCTGGGTTGAATGTGCCGCTGAGGTCGGGACACGCCGGGTGGAAGGGGCGTGAAGAGGCGATGAAGCAGCTGATTGTGAAGCGTGAGGGGTTGGAGGTGTGCTGCTGCTGCTGGTGCGAGACACGATCACTGCGGCATTCTCCTAGGTCAGCCGGTCATGCGTTGCTGCGTACCTACTACGTATGGATGTATGGAAAATTCATCTGATGGGACGGACGGATGGATGGATGGAGGAGATTGAGCCCAGCCCTGGAGCAACACTAGGTGACTAGGTACTGCGGTACTCGGTATTCAAGTGAGTGAGTGAGCTACTCACGTTGGGCTTGGCAACAGGACGAAACGAAGGGCAGAAAGAGCCACGGGCGCACAACGCAATCGAGGACGAATGTCACGTGCGCCGCTTGCCACGTTATCTTGTGTTGCAGTTGCGGCCCCGTCCTCTCCTCTTTAATGCATGAAAATGAAGCAGAGGGGTCTGATTCACCGCTGCGTCCCCAAGCTTTGCGGGCAGAGGTGGGTGCAAGCACAGGTGCAGGGCAGGTGCAGGGCAGGTGCAGCCTGACTGCACGCTGCAGCAATTGCAGCGGCAGGACAAGAGGAGAATCGAATTCCCTAGGGGCCGACCGGCCAAGTCAACCCTGGTCGTGCTGAATGATGGTGTATCCACAGAGACTTACAGCTCTTGGAAGCGCCTGCTGAGGAAGACATTGTTAAGGGGCGGGGAAGGTCCCTTGACTAGCCGGGAGCCTGCGCATTTGCGCGGACAAAGTAACGAGGGACCAAACGGGTGCAGATATGCATCTTGGTAATCATGTCGGAAGAAATGCAATGCTCCAGCCTACCTACACTGGTCGCAGGCAGAGATGGGGAAAGAGGGATCCTGGATGAGGGTCAGTGTGACCATGGCAAGAATGTGACGGACGCCGTGACTATGTCGGCAGCGCATCCTTTCCCAAGGGTTGTTTCAAGGAATATGGGTTGTGGGAGGGCGTGGGCTGCGTTGCAGACGGAGGCTTCTGAGGACAAGGAATGCCGGACGACGCACGAACGTCGGCCCTTTGACTACCCTCACGCGGGATTCGGAGCGAAAGCCAAACAAGAACTGCAAGCTACCGGGGGATCCAGGCTGGAGTTGGAGCCAGAGAAGGCCAAGGAAGACAGGCCGACGGCTGGGTGAAGATAGTGAGACCGATGACCGATGAGACTCTCACCAGGCGGCCGGCTGGCGGAGAAGGAAATTGGTTCGGTGGAAGTGCGTCTGTGTACCTAGTGCATCCGCACTGTAGCCAAAACGAGCGACTGACTGACCAAATGGACCAGTCCAGCCAGCCCGGCCAGCGATATGTGTATGTAGGATGCATCCCTGATCGATCAAGCCCAAAAGGACGGCGAATCGAGGGTGGAGCGCGAAGCCCAAAAACAAAAACAATGCCGGTTGGGGCGACCAAGGATGCTGCTGTCTGTAAGTGCCACCGACCGAGGACACAGATACATGGATGATGTGTTCGGCTTCAAAGAGATGAGCAAATGGGCCGGCATCGTTTGACGGGTCTCGGGTGCCGATCCAGTCCAAGGTAGCACTTCAAATCTTTACATAATACTCTTCGAGTCTGTCCCGGGCGAGCGAGCGAGCGAGCGAGCGAGTGCTTTGATGATTTTTGTTCTGAGGCGAGGGGGGGAAGGGGGGGGTAACCTGCGGAAGCTGATCTTGAGTGAGTGAGTAACCAGGTAACCACAACCCAAAGCGAAGAAGTGACGTGGAGATTGGCTCTAGCGTCTTGCAAGCCGAGGACACCGCCCGCCATTCCTCTATCGATATCGCAGACAACTACGCATATGATCATGATTGCGTCTCCTCCTGCGGGTAAGGCAAGACCCTCAACACGTACTAGTGGCATGGCATGACCGGGATCACTTGCCCACTTCAAGCTTCTCGAAGCTGGGTATCCGTACAGTTTTCGGTGTTACGCTGATCCACTGCCCGTCTGGCACGCTGGTCCGTTATGGTGCCCATACTTATGCTCTGTATCCGTAGTGTGCTTATCCGATATCGTATTAAGCAGGGGGCTGTGGCAGGGCACCTAGGCCAAACATGGTTGCCTTCCTGCACAGTCCACAGCTGGTTCCATCCAAGTGGGCACTTCTCCGATCATGGGACACTTGCAGAGAATCTGTAGCCTGGTCGGAGATGGTGTTTTTTTCGCCCCTGACATCGGCATTCGTCCCAACGGCGATTCAACGCTTCTTTTTGGGTGCACCGTTGACTCTTTGGCGGAAGGTTTAATGCTATGCTTTGCTGTGCTGTGCTGTAGAAGCAAATGTCATGGTTTGCGGAGAGGTGTCGGCACGACTCTGATAGGTGGTACCTTGAAAGGATGGCGAGTGTTCGCTGAAGCAGGCTGCAGAGGTGGAACGATCTTGGCATTTGATTCGTTGCTCCGCTCCAAGTCAGGACTGCTCGATCATCTAGTCGGGGTGTGTTACAGGGCAACCAGCGCGGTCACTTACCCCCATCACTGCCTCCCGTGCTCTGGCCTGTGCGGATACATAGAGAAAGTAGCTAGGGCACCCTCGGCGTGGATGGTTAAGTGACACTGGACCGACATTGGCCCAGTGTCGATCCAGCATGTCACACACCATCAGAAGGGCGAAACCCACTCTCAGGCTCCCCACTCTCAGGCTCTTCCCTTGAGACTGAGAGGGGCAATGACCCTCGTGGAGAAGCCCGGCGCCTCCCCTTAGCGGGCCTGGACCGAAGTGAGATTACGGTCTGTATCCGTACAGAGTAGACAGGATGGGCTGCTGATTGCTCAGCATGTCCATTCGCTCCAATCGCGGGCTTGCCTCAAGGCTGACGTTGTCCCCACTTGTGGCAGGGATGGTGGACGGAGTACTTTCCTAGGCGGTGGCAGTTGAAAGCCGAGTCGTCTGTCGCAGGCCGTAATGCAGAGTTTGGGCGTTTGGGCGTGTTTGGGGAAGGAGTGGCACGATGGGGTCAATCGTCGGCCAGGTGCTGAGGTACAGGTACGCATGTCCCCCCACCTCAAGTATGCCTGAGGCTACCCCTCTACGAGTTTCCATACCTACCTACCTACCCAGTCAGCCAGTACCTACCAACCACTTGTGTCGTGTCTTGTGTCTGATCAGGTCGCAAGCAAGCACCAGCCAGGTACGAAAGCACTTAGGTACCCATGTACGTTGGGGTTTTCACGCTTGAAGGTTTCCCTTTGCCTTACGGCGTCGTAGTCTTTCTTGTTTGTTTACGTGCCGCCCGCCAAAGCATGTCTGCGCTCTGGCCCGGTAGACTCTTGAGCGCCACCTGAGCAGAATTTTGTTGATCCTGTAAGGTTGTGGTTATTGTATTTGTCGAGTATCGCATTTGGATCTCGGTCAATTTCAGACTAACAAGCTGTGTCTGGTGTATCCATCCCCGGTCTTTCTCCCTAAGTCCAACTCCACTCCTTCGCCCACAAGGAGCAGCTGGCCATTGGTTGCCTAGAATCGTTAGACAAACCAGCAACCGACCGTCATGAATATTTTTTCTTCTTCACCCTAACTGTGTTCAGTTTTTGCCTTTCCCTCCGGTCAACGTATGTGGGGGCCATCAAACTGTCACCATCACCTCCGTGACTACAGATACGCAAGATTGGACAGGGATTGGGAAGACGCTAGGAAGCATGTACATATGGTGTGGAATTTGCTGTCTTCAGCTTGACTCTCAGTCGCATCCATCTGGAGTCAGACCAACCCCTCGTCCATTTGTCTGTTCTGGTTCTGGGTCCCTGGACCTCCTCCCTTGACGTCCACCTCCTGCCTCTCTGCTCACAGATCAGAGCCTTATCCCAGCGTGTTTCCCGACCTGTCCGTCTCTCTCTCGAATTCTCCTCGGTGGGGCTCTGGTTATGCCTCGCGCCGCAGTCGGGCATTTCGGCCGATGCTGTTATTGTTGCGGACCAGATTTTGCTGCTTGCAAATTGCATATCCCGTCTGCTGCCGAGGGCTTACCAGTTCCGTGCATCCGTACCTGATTCCTTTTCCAAATGCCGCGCAAAATCGGGTTCCCAGTACTTTCCGCCTCGTTTACTGTGCTCCATTCCCTAGGATGGTATCCGGCCCCGCTATGCCTTTATAGCCTGTCTCTGTGGATAGTCCTCCCCCTTTTTTCTTTCCGTCTGTCCCTAGTGTACTGGTCTTCATCGATATGTCGGGGGCTTCCTTCCAAGTTTCATTCTCCATACACGCACGCATTTGCCGCGTAGGCGGATGTCGGTGACTCATTATCCACCTGACTCTTGCTTGGAGGCAAGCTGACTGGTTGGAGCCGAGGGAGCCAAAAACCAGGACAGCGACGGGAGTCTGCGTGTCTGCGTACCAGACACCCAATATCCCCGCATACATGGATGACATTGACACTTCCTGAGCAGGCCTTCCCACCCCACTGACCGACCGGCCCATCCACCATCGACGGGCTTTTCGCGTGAACATTCACTCACAACTCACTCACCCTTCCATCCATATTCGTGATCCATTTGGGAGGTTTGGCAATCCCACATTCCAATCTGCTGTAATTTACGCAAACGCCGCCTACACACCGAATGCCTGACCGCCCTGCTTGCAGTGACGCCCAGCCACCACGTCTCTCTGCCTCCTTCATCTGTATTCAATCCAGGGATAGGATCCAACTACTGTGGAGGAAGGGAAACAGCCTGCCGGCCTCGTTGGATCACTGGCCGGAACCATTGATGCGGATACGTCAATCACCCTGTGAACGCAATTTCATCCATGGCGAATGACACCAGTGTCTACGTCTCAAGCGTATGCTTGCATGACCGCCTACAATACGACCGGCCCACGAAACGAGAGGGCGGATAAGGTCTGCGTATCCGGACTTCAACAAAGCATCACCGTCAACAGTCCATCTCGTACGTATGAGACCGCAGTTCACGGCTGCCACATTCCTGTCTAGGACATGCGCATCCATCGCCCCCGGTTGGTTCATGGCCTTGGTCAGACTCGGCTTGCGCGCCACACAGTACTCAGGCGGGTGCAATATCAGAACAACTCATACCTCTCGTCTAAAGTCTGAGCGAGCGAGCCCGCAACCCACTGCCCAATTCGAGCCACTCACTGGTAGACAGCCGGCCCAGCGGCCTCGCAACACGCTTGTCTCCTCGCGATGGAATAGTTCGCGCAGCATGTCTGGCTAGTGATCCTAGACCTTGGCCCGTTGCATCCAAAATCTTTCTCACAACCTTCGCCAGACCATTGATGCGACGCCTACCCTCTTTCCACCCACAAGCAAAGCCGCTTGAAGGGCCAAGAGAGTAGCAGGCCTACACCCCACATCCGAAGCTGCAACTCACACATACATACGATGTAGTGCGTGCGCATGCCCAACCTTCCTCGCTGCTGTCGTTGGAATCCATCCCCTCCTTCTGGCCCTGGGTGTGTGGGCAAAAATGCAAACCAACATGGTCGGCTGAGTGAGATCTATGATCCGCTTCAATCCGTCCCACCTCCCATCCTTTTGGAAAGCGGCTTGCCATTCGATACTCGCACACCGTCTTGGGACACGCCCCTGTACATCGTATGTCTGCCCTAGGATGGCTGCAAACAATCAACGTTCCGTTTCGTACTTTGAGATGCCGCTCAGCAGGGTCAAACATGGCCAGGTACGCAGGGCACACCCAGACACATTCACACACATCTTCGTAGTGTACGACGACCGCCGATGTACTTGGCGTACAGGGCATATCTCTTCTCGTCTGGACGCCGGAGTCGTTGTCGGCAGAGGGATGGATAAAAACGGGACTAGACATCAAGTTGAGCATTTCGCGCGTCTTGCGACAAAGTCACCTCTACTCTGGTGGCAGGCAAAAGTAAAACCTCCTTGTTAAGTATCCTGTAGGCCTAGCCCAGCAGGCCTATTAGGCTAATTAGGGGCTGCAAATTCACATATAGACCTACTTATTAACTCCTGCCTATTTTTCAGCCTTAGTTAATTTATCCCTTATATAGTAATAATAATAATAACTTAAAGTTATTAATATAGCCTGCCTAAAAGGCAGTAATACAAAGCAGCTTATAGAGGCTAAAAGGTAGTAAATTTAAACTCTTTATTTTAATAGTAATCTCCCTTAGACCTAAATCACTACTATAACTAGATATATAAAGAAATAGGTCTGTTATGTAATTTAAGCTAAAAGTGCTACTATTACGCTTTAGTTAGGCTGCCTAAAGCTTATAACTAATAAGTAGGAGTAGCAGCTTATTAAGTATGTTACCTCTTTAAAAAAGGGCTACTTTACCTCCTTTTTATAGCTTTCTTATACTCTATTTAACTCTCTTTTTAGAGTATATATTATTTGCTATACCTTTTATTAACTAGGGTTTAAGCGTTATGTTACCTAATGTAAGCTACTAATTACTAAAGCTAATTATTAGAAGCGCCTTACTTAGGCCTAAAAGCACCTTTACTAGATAGTTAATAACTAGAGGAAAGTTCTATAGATAGATAAGATATAGATAATAGGTAGTTATTATTAGAAGCTTTAGATTACTTAATAGTATAGTAAAGAGTAGAATCTAACTTATGTTATTAAGAAGTATTAATATAAGTAGGGTTAGATATTCTAGGGATGTTTCTCTAGGGATTAGAAAGGACTAAGTATCTTCTAGGAGAAGGATTAAGGTATAATTAATACTAAGGCATACTAATAACGTACTATACTAATTATTAACAGCTAGATTTAGTTATGCTAGTAGATATATAGTAATAACCTTATCCTTATGTAGGATAGCACCCTATTACATACTGCTAAAGCTACGCTATAGGAGCTTTATAACTATAATATTTACGTTATTTACTAGCTGCTATACTTACTTAACCTTAACCCTATTAAGACTTACTAAAACTAGATAAAGGATTATATTTAGGATAAATTAGGTATTTATAAGAACCTTATATATAACGTCCTACAGCAGTATGTAAAAGAGGCGTAGGATACACTCCCTAAAGATTTCCTCTTTAAGCTGCTCTTATTTATGCTAGCCTGTTACTAGGCTGTAATTAAGGCTGACGGTATGTATATTAAGTACTAATTTAGCTATAGAAATTAATTAATCTTAATGCCTAACGCTTATGTCAGCCATCCCTTTCAACCTAGGCATCATTGGCTCTTAGGCCCCTGTTGGTGGACCGGTACGGCAGCAGGGGATTTAACTTACCCCTAACACCATAGTAAGCGGGCTTTCGCTACCCGGCCACCCAGCCTGGGATACTGACAGAGCTCTGCATTGTGCCATTGAAGTTGCGGGCCGACAAGCGGACATGGTTCTCTCGACAACTTATGGGGTACGTGCCGAATTGCCAGGGTATTCCCCCAAGCGGAGCCACCTCCGTGCTTTCCCTAAAGCTCTTTTGCGCCTTGAGACCAGATCCCAGTGTCTGTGCTTCGCGACCTCTTTTTTCCCGTCCTTTTTGTCTGTCTGCCCCCCCCCCCNTTCTTGTAGTATGTATCCGTATACCGAAGAGGTTCAGAGAAATAGCGCGCTCAAGTATTCGCATTTGTGCTGGTACACGATCGATAGCCAGTAGTTTTTCGGCGAGTGTTTGTTGTTTAGCCCCAATTTTGCTGGCTTCGAGCGGAGGCACCAAGATGCAAAGGGCTGTTGTCTCGTCTTTACGGTTATTCGTATCCCCCCTTCTTCTCATTGTCAGACCGTCACTCCGTCGCAGCAACCATGTACACTACGCCAAATATCATTAACCCCCCCCCCCCAAGGTGGTACTCTGGAGGAAACCACCAAAAACATGCAAGGCAAGCAAGATGCGCATCCCCATCTGCGCTACGCGCTCCTACAGAGTAGTGCACCACACCAGTGCTAGGGGCAGCGAAAGATTCTTGCTGGGTTCTATGGATCCCCGGCGGGCCACTATTCCAACTCCCCCTCTCGTCTGATCCGTCAATTCAGCCAGGGGGTGGTGGCCTTGGGTCCTCGACGGCGGCCAACGAGCGGTCGGACAACGAGGGGGACATCAACGGTTCAATGCAATAAGTTCACCCTCCGGGTCCCGCAGCGAAGGGGGATGTGGTTCACCCCTTGGACCCCTTCTTCAGTCTTTCTGCCCCCTGGGCTGAGGCGCTTTGCTCCCCCATCGTTGCTAACTGCTGGAGTACTACTACGTATGTAGAGTCGCACGAGACGCAAACAGGGTGTGACATTTCCAAACTCCCACCTGGCGGCGTGAGCGCCTGGGCCGAGCGGTTCCTTTTGGACCAAAGGCATTCCATCCATGTTCTTTTTTTCTCTTTCGCTTGGATCCTTGACCGCCCGCCGCCCGCCTGTCTCATCGGGGCCCTGCCCCGTATGGCTCACAAGAGAGTACGTACCGCGCTGCAGCGTAGGCTTTCGTCCACACTGAAGCCTTGCATCCCGCCATGACACCACAGGCGCGGTTGCAGCTCTGGTATGGCAAGGCATGTCTCGCTCGGTACGTACTCGCACCCACTATGACAGCGCGTAGGAGAGGGCACCACTACCAGCAACGAGAGCACGGCGTCGAATTGGCAGCGGCGCAGTCCGGTTCGCTCGATGGTCCACCTCGTCCATTCATTCCATCCGTCCATCCTCCTTCCACTACCAGGCATCCCTCCCTCCCCAGTCCTGATCCCAATCCCATCATGGCCCACCACCAAAGAGTAGCGTACCAGGGGAGAAACCAGAGCAATGCGAAGCGAAGCAGCTTTCACCCGTCTACATCCACATCCTCGCCCACACCCACACCCACCGCCGCTTCGCCCACACGCGCGCTATCGACAAGTCCGTCCCATGCTTTTGCCTTCTGCCCCCTTCCCCTTCTCTCCCCTTGCCCCCGGTCGGAGAACACCTACCAATTACATACTATGTAGTATGTCTGGTACCCACAGTCGCCCCAAGAGAATCAGCCGCCTCGACTCCGAACTCCACGACGCTCCATTGCTGCATCCCTACCCCAAATCCATATGACGCAGCCCGCTGGTCGCCGCCCACCCCTTCAACTCCCAGACACACTTGCACACACACACACACACACACAAAAAAAAAGGTACGGAAGCAGTACGTACCGCCCCTGTCCATCCACGCCTGGGACATCTGCACCACGCGGATACCTCCCATCAACATCGCATCCACCCCATGCGCGCAACCCACGCTTGCTGCCTCTTCGTGCACACATGCCAAACCGTCCATAGTCTTAATCACTTATTGTCTTTTTTTCTTCTTCTTCTTGGTCCACTCCGTGGCCGTGGGTGAGCATTCGCTCCCCCGGCCGAAGCTAAGGTTTTGATTTTACCCTTCTTCAAGACCGATCTAGTATCACCCATGTCTTTTCCTATTGTACCTCCCTTTGGAACCCTTAAGAGCAGCATTCTCTTTTCCCATACATAGCCGCAGCCGAGCCCATCCTTTCCAACCTTTTTATATCATCACCATCCGCTGCATCTTGACCAGTTCCGTTTAGAGAGCAGACAGACACAACACAAACAAACACACACACACACACACACGCATACACATATACACATTCTACATCACTCCCAACAGCACAACGCCTCTTGTCTTCTCCGCAACACGTCACACAACACACGACAAGATGATGCCGGCACTCATGGGAGGCGTCCTCCCTGGACCCTTTCCTGCCACCTATCACACCGATGCCTTGTTTGATGATCTGTCAAGACAAATGGCCGTTTCTCAGGCGTCACGAAGGTTATCCCGAGGCTCCAATGGACAGCAACGGAACGGAGGTACGATGCGCGTGGCAAAACCCACCAGTGCCAACAGCAGCCCGAGGTCAACATCGGCGAGGAGAAGGACTGTGGTGAATGATGGAAACTTGGCAAGGCGGAGGCAACAGCCCATGGATCAAGTCACCATGCCCGAGTATGCCTCTCAGTCTCAACCGAGACGTCCTCTCAGCTGGCACCCTTCCACCTTCCAACACCAACAACACAAGATGCCTGTTGCCCAGCACATGGCTTCGTATCCGTTCCCTCCGACTACCTCAGCATATGACACCGACAGCTACCACGCCTATCAGCAATTCCCGCCAACCCCGGCGGCTTACTCGTGCAACACTTCGCCGGTTGCCTCATTCTCCCCTCTCTCTCTGCCGTTCGGCACCTACGACAGCTCGGCGTATCTGCCTGTCGAAGGCTGGAATGCTCCCCATCAGACACCTCCGGCATACGTCTCATCGGAGGCCACTGGATACGCAGAACCCTTTCCGGGTCTTCCCACCACCCTGCCGGACCTCACACCTTCCACCTCCACGCACTGGAACTCGTACCCGTCAAACGGCTTCACCAGCACATCTCCTCCTACGCCTGAGACACTGCCGCAGGCTCAGCAGTCCCAACCCATCGTCCCCAACGAGGACAACATTCCTTATCAACCTCTGGATGAGACCGAGGAGGAAGGTGAGATCCTGGTCGGCATGGGTCTGTACGACGCGCCAGACAAATACGACCAAGATCCTCAACTCGACGTTTCTCGGTCCGCCATGTCTTCCCTGCTTGGCGCGTCGTACCGCCCGCGCGAAGCTACCGGCAAGGGTCTGAAGTTGGAGGAGTCGTGGCAGCCTCCTGAGAGCAATGACGAAGAAGAAGCCGAACAGGATGATGCCGACGGCGAGGACTCGGATTAATGACACGACAAAGACCACCCGGTGTGGTGCGACACAAGCGCAAGCGGTTATGATTTCACGACGAAAAACCTGTATAACTATGTATGATTTGAAGAAGATGTACGACCAAAGCTGTCTGGACCGAGTGAGAGAGAGAGAGCAGATAATCTTGTCAATGGTCCAGGAGTAGTGGAGTGGGTGGGAGGGGGTTGCGGAGAAGGAGAGGAAAAGATACATATCCACAAGAGAGAAAGCATGGACCCCAATTAACTGGCCCGTGCGCCTCTCCTAACAGAAGCAGTGCAAGAGCTGCCCAGATAGAAAACAATCAAAACCGCGCCTGGCGCAAATATGACCAACGCAAATAGGCTTTAACATCCACTAACTTGACACTCACATTGCTGACCTAACCAAAGAATGAGCCAGTTTATCCAACGCCATCTTCCAGGCTCAGCCGATTGTAACAGCACACATCGCACAGCAGAGGGGAGGCGCCAGATCGAAGTTCAGTCGTCAACGCGGACACTAAAAATAAGCGAGAAAGAGCCTCCCGAAAGCAACCCTTGTCGAGGCATGGCATGAGCTGCATGTGGGACCGAGCGCCCTTGTCAGGCTTTGCCTGGTGGCCAATCAATAACCTTCCTCGCTATCCACCCCCGCCGTCCTGGCTAGCCCTAGCAAGTCGTGGAACACCCCAACCGTGGCCCCTGTAAAATTTTCTAGTAACCTCACTAGGTAGCCTTCAGTCTCACTCTGCCTCCCCACCCCCTCTTCTTGTTTCCCACACTGTGCACTTACACTTCGCAGTCGCACAGCGAGAGAGGGGCAATGAACGCTTGACCTTTAAGTCAGTCAATCGTCCAGACTCGGGGAGGGGTGAATGGCGATGATGGAATTGCACTTGGTGGATGCACTTATGGATACTTTGGACAGAAAAGCAAGCCTTCGACTCGCTCGTCGAGTCACGAATCCTTAACGGATTACATCATTTGGGGAGAATGCTTTCGGGGGGTTGTTACTTGCCGATGCCTGGGTCGATGTGTCCTCTTGGAGGTTACTGACCTCTGAGGATTGACTCACCGCACGCCGGAAAGTTGTAACACACAATCGAGCACGGCACGATGCTCAGAGACCACTCGCTACCAGAAACCAAAATCCATTCCAAATCCCGGGATGGCTTCCCGGTGTACTCCGACGTTTCCCCAAGGATCAATCGATTCATGAAGTTGGGGAGCAGCCTATTGTCCGGCGCGCGCGGGGGGTTTCGTGGGCCGGCGGACGCTGAATATCCCCAGCGGTGTTGGGCATTCCGGTCATCGTTGACACGCATCCTATCGTCAGTACGCTTTCGTCGACAGATATTCCTGACCTGTAGAACCAGCGGGTCCCTTTCAGAAGTCGTCTGAGAGCGTCATGTACGCGACGGCCATTCGCTAGAAGAATCACGTTGGTCACTGCCAGCTATGCATCGCCTGCCACGATGGAGCGCTGTCAAACGGCCTAAGACGCTAACATCACTGTCATGAAGGATGCTGGACTAGGTGTCCCAGAATCAACCACACCTCCGCAGTCGACGCCATCGAGAGGGACCACTACGATGGCGGCAAGATCGTGCCCTTCCTTGAAGACGTCTCCAGATGCTGTTGGGATCCACCACATGGAAGGAGGCTACTGGATGCGTGTACGGCACTGCGGTCGTCGTTTCCTGAGGTGACGTCCGATTCCCCGGGGACGAAGAGGAACACAATCTCGGCCGCCTGCGGTAAATCTGCGTCTCCTCGGGCGAGCAGAATCACGCCCCGACGGCGACCTGCTCGAGAAGATGATGCGGCCCGATGACAGCGAGGGCGATAATTGTCATGCGCCAGTACAAGGCCGGGAAGGATCTAAATGGCATCTCCCGGGACAGAGGCGGACGTCGACACTCGCCGAGTACGACAATCCCAAGGGGCTGTCTAGCCATAGTCAAGCTCGTTGGTGCGGCGTCGCAGGTGCACAACGGCACAGTTGACTGAGCGCGACGTCCTCGATCCCAAGAGCTCCATTTAATATCGACAATCCCATCACGCAGGTGGCTAAGGACAATCGCGGCGACATCCGCATCAATGGAGGCACCGACCGACTTGGTGGTTGTCGGCCCGGGTACCCGACTACCACCAGGTGTCTGCTGGTGCGAAAGAGAAGGAAAAGGCATGACTAAGGTACGTGGCCAAGGCGGTCCCTCTTGAGGTCGCACAGGTACACAATATGTATAAAAAAACAATAGAAGGAAAAGGCATGACGACGCGTTGATATGGACGTAAGTATTGGAGCGAGACAAGGGGAAAAGGTTACGAAGTTCCTCGGGGGGGCATGGCATTGACATGTTGACAACAGCTGGTCATTGGCAATTGGTCATTAGCCGTTGGTCCCAAACCATCTCATTCGTGAGCCCGAACGGCATTCGGGCTAACCGTCGTGTGTTTTGGCGTAATTGTACGAGAGAGAATGTTCAGACGGCTGGATTGGGTTGGTCTGGTTTGGCTTATGGAAAACCCCGGGAGGTGAATTTCATCTCAGCTGAAGAGGGAGCATACGGGCGTCGCCGAGTGATCGGAGACAACTTCGATGTCCCGTAGGCCTCCGCGATAAACTTCACGGTTGAGCGTTGGGAGGATGGGAGGTGACGTCCAAGGTCGGGTCACGAAGGGCGGGAATGACATGGACGTACAGGACGGCTCGTCTGATGTCCACAGCCTGCTGGCCTTGAACAGTCGTTCAAACACTGTGGAATGGGTTGCCCCTGAACTGTGCTTCTGTCGGTGCGACTGTGTACAGTGCGTATATGCGTGCTGTGTGTGTGTGTGTGTGTGTGTGTGTGTAATTGAATGTCCCAGTATGGCGGGGGCTGACGTGAGTTGGGGGTGGTGGTTGTTGTTGGCGCTGTGTGTGTGCGTGTGTGTGTGGCTGATCTCAGTTCACAGCACGTTGCGCGATACTAGTTGGCAAGTATTACGGTCTACAACCCTCCCCCCCTTTCCCCTCACCATTCACTTCTAGGTTAATCTCTTTTACACAGTCATACACGCCCACCCAACCCCCATGGAACGCTGAGGGTTTTGCGACCGGGTCGGCGAAGACAGTTTGAAGGACGAAGTTGATTTCGGGTTCCGTCTGGACGAACATCAGCCCCCCCTACCCAAAGCCCGCAACGCCAAAAAGGCTAGCTATCGGCAGCATTGAACAGCCTTGAGAGCGGTCTGAAACAATTGTCTGTCCTTTCCAGGGCCAGATCCTCTAGCTTTTCCTGTCCCTCTCTCTCTCTCTCTCTCTCTCTCTCTCTCGCTCGCTCGCTCTCTCTTTTCCTCCTACACGACTCGTATGGGTGAGGGGCTGGCGTGGAAAAGGAAAGCCATACGTACGTTTTGACGGCAAAACCGGCGGAAGCGTAACGTAACCGGACAGAGGCAGACGGGGGCGGGCGCCCTGCCACATTCGCACTCGCACCCTTGCCGGGCACGCACACGCACACAGCACACACCCGCGCGCACACACACACACACACACACACACACACATCGTACATCAGGATGGTGCAGTACATCCTAACGCCGTGGCGCGATCGACGCGAGCTGCTCAAGGTTCGCCAGCAATTCTATCCTGCGGCCCAGTCCCCCGCGGACTCTGCGTCTTTAGCAGCACTGCCAGCACCACCAGCATCATCGACTGCAACAGCAGCGACAGCAACCTCCGCGCCCGTATCTGCTTCTGCATTGCCGACGGCACCGCCACCAACTACAACAACAGCACACGGGGCACCAGCACCGACATGGACACTGGCACCATCACTAGCGGGAGGAGCACTGCTCATGACGAGTGCCATCGGCAGCGGCAGCTTCTCCAACGTCGATAACGACAGGCCGCTGCTTCTGCTGCTGGCTGCCCAGCACCATGCCGTCGCCAGGGTGTCCATGTGGATGCAGCGCGGCAACTGCCCGCACATGGTCGAGTCCACGGCCCTGCTGACGGCCGCCATCCTGAGCGACGGAGAGAGCAAGGGCAGCGCCGGCACCTACGCCGTCCGCGCCGCCTACGCCGCTGCCTTTAGCCGGTACGTTTGGTCTGTCTCTCTCTACCTCTCTCGGTCTTTCGCCCCCCCCTGGTCCTTCGTGTCTCTCTATCTCGACCCAATCGGGAGCTGGTGGCTGTCGCAAGCCCGTCAAAGTCTATTTGGGCGTTTTCCGTCCCTCCTCGTTCCGGCCTCCTTGAACCTTGGCCCGTCCCTTGGGTCTTGGGTGGCTTTGAAACAATACAATCCTCCAAGGACATCGTCTCTTTGGCCGCCCTTGTTCCTTCGAACCCTCGTTTCTGGACTCCGGCGTCTTCTCACATTCTACATATCTCCATTTGACTTTTCTGTGTCATTGTCACCCCCTTCCCGTACAAGGCACACCACGCCC